>CM067270.1:11314358-11324358 GCA_033220335.2 Troides aeacus
ACCCCATCCCCACCCCACCCTCCCACCCCACCCCACCCCACCCCACCCCACCCCACCCCTACCCCACCCCACCCACCCCTCCCCACCCCACCCCACCCCCACCCCACCCCACCCCACCCACCCCACCCCTCCCCACCCCACCCCACCCCTCCCCACCCCACCCCACCCCACCCCACCCCACCCACCCCACACCACCCCACCCCACCCCACCCCACCCCACCCCACCCCACCCACCCTCCCCTCCCCACCCCTCCCCACACCCTCCCCCACCCCACCCCACCCACCCCACCCCACCCCTCCCCACCCACCCCACCCCACCCCACCCCACCCCTCCCCACCCCACCCCACCCCACCCCTCCCACCCCTCCCACCCCACCCCACCCCACTCCCACCCCACCCCACCCCACCCCACCCCACCCCACCCCACCTCACCCACCCCACCCCACCCCCACCCCTACCACCACCCCACCCCACCCCTCCCAACCCACCCCTCCCCACCCCACCCCACACCTCCCCACACCACCCCTCACCTACCCCACACCTACCCACCTCCCCTAACCACCCACCCACCTCACCCCACCCCCACCCCACCCCTAACCTAACCACCCTAACCTCCTAACCTACCAACCTCCCCTCACCTAACCACCTAACCCACCCTACCACCAACCTAACCTAACCTCTACCCCTACCACCCAAACCTACCCACCCCCTACACCTAACCTAACCTACCCAAACCTAACCTACCCTAACCTAACCTACCTACCCTCACTACCACCACCAAACCTAACCACACCTACCTAACCACCCCTACACCAACCTACCCACCACCTAACCTAACCTACCTAACCTAACCTAACCTAACCTAACCTAACCTAACCTAACCTAACCTAACCTAACCTAACCTAACCTCACCTAACCTAACCTAACCTAACCTAACCTAACCTAACCTAACCTAACCTAACCTAACCTAACCTAACCTAACCTAACCTAACCTAACCTAACCTAACCTAACCTAACCTAACCTAACCTAACCTAACCTAACCTAACCTAACCTAACCTAACCTAACCTAACCTAACCTAACCTAACCTAACCTAACCTAACCTAACCTAACCTAACCTAACCTAACCTAACCTAACCTAACCTAACCTAACCTAACCTAACCTAACCTAACCTAACCTAACCTAACCTAACCTAACCTAACCTAACCTAACCTAACCTAACCTAACCTAACCTAACCTAACCTAACCTAACCTAACCTAACCTAACCTAACCTAACCTAACCTAACCTAACCTAACCTAACCTAACCTAACCTAACCTAACCTAACCTAACCTAACCTAACCTAACCTAACCTAACCTAACCTAACCTAACCTAACCTAACCTAACCTAACCTAACCTAACCTAACCTAACCTAACCTAACCTAACCTAACCTAACCTAACCTAACCTAACCTAACCTAACCTAACCTAACCTAACCTAACCTAACCTAACCTAACCTAACCTAACCTAACCTAACCTAACCTAACCTAACCTAACCTAACCTAACCTAACCTAACCTAACCTAACCTAACCTAACCTAACCTAACCTAACCTAACCTAACCTAACCTAACCTAACCTAACCTAACCTAACCTAACCTAACCTAACCTAACCTAACCTAACCTAACCTAACCTAACCTAACCTAACCTAACCTAACCTAACCTAACCTAACCTAACCTAACCTAACCTAACCTAACCTAACCTAACCTAACCTAACCTAACCTAACCTAACCTAACCTAACCTAACCTAACCTAACCTAACCTAACCTAACCTAACCTAACCTAACCTAACCTAACCTAACCTAACCTAACCTAACCTAACCTAACCTAACCTAACCTAACCTAACCTAACCTAACCTAACCTAACCTAACCTAACCTAACCTAACCTAACCTAACCTAACCTAACCTAACCTAACCTAACCTAACCTAACCTAACCTAACCTAACCTAACCTAACCTAACCTAACCTAACCTAACCTAACCTAACCTAACCTAACCTAACCTAACCTAACCTAACCTAACCTAACCTAACCTAACCTAACCTAACCTAACCTAACCTAACCTAACCTAACCTAACCTAACCTAACCTAACCTAACCTAACCTAACCTAACCTAACCTAACCTAACCTAACCTAACCTAACCTAACCTAACCTAACCTAACCTAACCTAACCTAACCTAACCTAACCTAACCTAACCTAACCTAACCTAACCTAACCTAACCTAACCTAACCTAACCTAACCTAACCTAACCTAACCTAACCTAACCTAACCTAACCTAACCTAACCTAACCTAACCTAACCTAACCTAACCTAACCTAACCTAACCTAACCTAACCTAACCTAACCTAACCTAACCTAACCTAACCTAACCTAACCTAACCTAACCTAACCTAACCTAACCTAACCTAACCTAACCTAACCTAACCTAACCTAACCTAACCTAACCTAACCTAACCTAACCTAACCTAACCTAACCTAACCTAACCTAACCTAACCTAACCTAACCTAACCTAACCTAACCTAACCTAACCTAACCTAACCTAACCTAACCTAACCTAACCTAACCTAACCTAACCTAACCTAACCTAACCTAACCTAACCTAACCTAACCTAACCTAACCTAACCTAACCTAACCTAACCTAACCTAACCTAACCTAACCTAACCTAACCTAACCTAACCTAACCTAACCTAACCTAACCTAACCTAACCTAACCTAACCTAACCTAACCTAACCTAACCTAACCTAACCTAACCTAACCTAACCTAACCTAACCTAACCTAACCTAACCTAACCTAACCTAACCTAACCTAACCTAACCTAACCTAACCTAACCTAACCTAACCTAACCTAACCTAACCTAACCTAACCTAACCTAACCTAACCTAACCTAACCTAACCTAACCTAACCTAACCTAACCTAACCTAACCTAACCTAACCTAACCTAACCTAACCTAACCTAACCTAACCTAACCTAACCTAACCTAACCTAACCTAACCTAACCTAACCTAACCTAACCTAACCTAACCTAACCTAACCTAACCTAACCTAACCTAACCTAACCTAACCTAACCTAACCTAACCTAACCTAACCTAACCTAACCTAACCTAACCTAACCTAACCTAACCTAACCTAACCTAACCTAACCTAACCTAACCTAACCTAACCTAACCTAACCTAACCTAACCTAACCTAACCTAACCTAACCTAACCTAACCTAACCTAACCTAACCTAACCTAACCTAACCTAACCTAACCTAACCTAACCTAACCTAACCTAACCTAACCTAACCTAACCTAACCTAACCTAACCTAACCTAACCTAACCTAACCTAACCTAACCTAACCTAACCTAACCTAACCTAACCTAACCTAACCTAACCTAACCTAACCTAACCTAACCTAACCTAACCTAACCTAACCTAACCTAACCTAACCTAACCTAACCTAACCTAACCTAACCTAACCTAACCTAACCTAACCTAACCTAACCTAACCTAACCTAACCTAACCTAACCTAACCTAACCTAACCTAACCTAACCTAACCTAACCTAACCTAACCTAACCTAACCTAACCTAACCTAACCTAACCTAACCTAACCTAACCTAACCTAACCTAACCTAACCTAACCTAACCTAACCTAACCTAACCTAACCTAACCTAACCTAACCTAACCTAACCTAACCTAACCTAACCTAACCTAACCTAACCTAACCTAACCTAACCTAACCTAACCTAACCTAACCTAACCTAACCTAACCTAACCTAACCTAACCTAACCTAACCTAACCTAACCTAACCTAACCTAACCTAACCTAACCTAACCTAACCTAACCTAACCTAACCTAACCTAACCTAACCTAACCTAACCTAACCTAACCTAACCTAACCTAACCTAACCTAACCTAACCTAACCTAACCTAACCTAACCTAACCTAACCTAACCTAACCTAACCTAACCTAACCTAACCTAACCTAACCTAACCTAACCTAACCTAACCTAACCTAACCTAACCTAACCTAACCTAACCTAACCTAACCTAACCTAACCTAACCTAACCTAACCTAACCTAACCTAACCTAACCTAACCTAACCTAACCTAACCTAACCTAACCTAACCTAACCTAACCTAACCTAACCTAACCTAACCTAACCTAACCTAACCTAACCTAACCTAACCTAACCTAACCTAACCTAACCTAACCTAACCTAACCTAACCTAACCTAACCTAACCTAACCTAACCTAACCTAACCTAACCTAACCTAACCTAACCTAACCTAACCTAACCTAACCTAACCTAACCTAACCTAACCAACCTAACCTAACCTAACCTAACCTAACCTAACCTAACCTAACCTAACCTAACCTAACCTAACCTAACCTAACCTAACCTAACCTAACCTAACCTAACCTAACCTAACCTAACCTAACCTAACCTAACCTAACCTAACCTAACCTAACCTAACCTAACCTAACCTAACCTAACCTAACCTAACCTAACCTAACCTAACTAACCTAACCTAACCTAACCTAACCTAACCTAACCTAACCTAACCTAACCTAACCTAACCTAACCTAACCTAACCTAACCTAACCTAACCTAACCTAACCTAACCTAACCTAACCTAACCTAACCTAACCTAACCTAACCTAACCTAACCTAACCTAACCTAACCTAACCTAACCTAACCTAACCTAACCTAACCTAACCTAACCTAACCTAACCTAACCTAACCTAACCTAACCTAACCTAACCTAACCTAACCTAACCTAACCTAACCTAACCTAACCTAACCTAACCTAACCTAACCTAACCTAACCTAACCTAACCTAACCTAACCTAACCTAACCTACCTAACCTAACCTAACCTAACCTAACCTAACCTAACCTAACCTAACCTAACCTAACCTAACCTAACCTAACCTAACCTAACCTAACCTAACCTAACCTAACCTAACCTAACCTAACCTAACCTAACCTAACCTAACCTAACCTAACCTAACCTAACCTAACCTAACCTAACCTAACCTAACCTAACCTAACCTAACTAACCTAACCTAACCTAACCTAACCTAACCTAACCTAACCTAACCTAACCTAACCTAACCTAACCTAACCTAACCTAACCTAACCTAACCTAACCTAACCTAACCTAACCTAACCTAACCTAACCTAACCTAACCTAACCTAACCTAACCTAACCTAACCTAACCTAACCTAACCTAACCTAACCTAACCTAACCTAACCTAACCTAACCTAACCTAACCTAACCTAACCTAACCTAACCTAACCTAACCTAACCTAACCTAACCTAACCTAACCTAACCTAACCTAACCTAACCTAACCTAACCTAACCTAACCTAACCTAACCTAACCTAACCTAACCTAACCTAACCTAACCTAACCTAACCTAACCTAACCTAACCTAACCTAACCTAACCTAACCTAACCTAACCTAACCTAACCTAACCTAACCTAACCTAACCTAACCTAACCTAACCTAACCTAACCTAACCTAACCTAACCTAACCTAACCTAACCTAACCTAACCTAACCTAACCTAACCTAACCTAACCTAACCTAACCTAACCTAACTAACCTAACCTAACCTAACCTAACCTAACCTAACCTAACCTAACCTAACCTAACCTAACCTAACCTAACCTAACCTAACCTAACCTAACCTAACCTAACCTAACCTAACCTAACCTAACCTAACCTAACCTAACCTAACCTAACCTAACCTAACCTAACCTAACCTAACCTAACCTAACCTAACCTAACCTAACCTAACCTAACCTAACCTAACCTAACCTAACCTAACCTAACCTAACCTAACCTAACCTAACCTAACCTAACCTAACCTAACCTAACCTAACCTAACCTAACCTAACCTAACCTAACCTAACCTAACCTAACCTAACCTAACCTAACCTAACCTAACCTAACCTAACCTAACCTAACCTAACCTAACCTAACCTAACCTAACCTAACCTAACCTAACCTAACCTAACCTAACCTAACCTAACCTAACCTAACCTAACCTAACCTAACCTAACCTAACCTAACCTAACCTAACCTAACCTAACCTAACCTAACCTAACCTAACCTAACCTAACCTAACCTAACCTAACCTAACCTAACCTAACCTAACCTAACCTAACCTAACCTAACCTAACCTAACCTAACCTAACCTAACCTAACCTAACCTAACCTAACCTAACCTAACCTAACCTAACCTAACCTAACCTAACCTAACCTAACCTAACCTAACCTAACCTAACCTAACCTAACCTAACCTAACCTAACCTAACCTAACCTAACCTAACCTAACCTAACCTAACCTAACCTAACCTAACCTAACCTAACCTAACCTAACCTAACCTAACCTAACCTAACCTAACCTAACCTAACCTAACCTAACCTAACCTAACCTAACCTAACCTAACCTAACCTAACCTAACCTAACCTAACCTAACCTAACCTAACCTAACCTAACCTAACCTAACCTAACCTAACCTAACCTAACCTAACCTAACCTAACCTAACCTAACCTAACCTAACCTAACCTAACCTAACCTAACCTAACCTAACCTAACCTAACCTAACCTAACCTAACCTAACCTAACCTAACCTAACCTAACCTAACCTAACCTAACCTAACCTAACCTAACCTAACCTAACCTAACCTAACCTAACCTAACCTAACCTAACCTAACCTAACCTAACCTAACCTAACCTAACCTAACCTAACCTAACCTAACCTAACCTAACCTAACCTAACCTAACCTAACCTAACCTAACCTAACCTAACCTAACCTAACCTAACCTAACCTAACCTAACCTAACCTAACCTAACCTAACCTAACCTAACCTAACCTAACCTAACCTAACCTAACCTAACCTAACCTAACCTAACCTAACCTAACCTAACCTAACCTAACCTAACCTAACCTAACCTAACCTAACCTAACCTAACCTAACCTAACCTAACCTAACCTAACCTAACCTAACCTAACCTAACCTAACCTAACCTAACCTAACCTAACCTAACCTAACCTAACCTAACCTAACCTAACCTAACCTAACCTAACCTAACCTAACCTAACCTAACCTAACCTAACCTAACCTAACCTAACCTAACCTAACCTAACCTAACCTAACCTAACCTAACCTAACCTAACCTAACCTAACCTAACCTAACCTAACCTAACCTAACCTAACCTAACCTAACCTAACCTAACCTAACCTAACCTAACCTAACCTAACCTAACCTAACCTAACCTAACCTAACCTAACCTAACCTAACCTAACCTAACCTAACCTAACCTAACCTAACCTAACCTAACCTAACCTAACCTAACCTAACCTAACCTAACCTAACCTAACCTAACCTAACCTAACCTAACCTAACCTAACCTAACCTAACCTAACCTAACCTAACCTAACCTAACCTAACCTAACCTAACCTAACCTAACCTAACCTAACCTAACCTAACCTAACCTAACCTAACCTAACCTAACCTAACCTAACCTAACCTAACCTAACCTAACCTAACCTAACCTAACCTAACCTAACCTAACCTAACCTAACCTAACCTAACCTAACCTAACCTAACCTAACCTAACCTAACCTAACCTAACCTAACCTAACCTAACCTAACCTAACCTAACCTAACCTAACCTAACCTAACCTAACCTAACCTAACCTAACCTAACCTAACCTAACCTAACCTAACCTAACCTAACCTAACCTAACCTAACCTAACCTAACCTAACCTAACCTAACCTAACCTAACCTAACCTAACCTAACCTAACCTAACCTAACCTAACCTAACCTAACCTAACCTAACCTAACCTAACCTAACCTAACCTAACCTAACCTAACCTAACCTAACCTAACCTAACCTAACCTAACCTAACCTAACCTAACCTAACCTAACCTAACCTAACCTAACCTAACCTAACCTAACCTAACCTAACCTAACCTAACCTAACCTAACCTAACCTAACCTAACCTAACCTAACCTAACCTAACCTAACCTAACCTAACCTAACCTAACCTAACCTAACCTAACCTAACCTAACCTAACCTAACCTAACCTAACCTAACCTAACCTAACCTAACCTAACCTAACCTAACCTAACCTAACCTAACCTAACCTAACCTAACCTAACCTAACCTAACCTAACCTAACCTAACCTAACCTAACCTAACCTAACCTAACCTAACCTAACCTAACCTAACCTAACCTAACCTAACCTAACCTAACCTAACCTAACCTAACCTAACCTAACCTAACCTAACCTAACCTAACCTAACCTAACCTAACCTAACCTAACCTAACCTAACCTAACCTAACCTAACCTAACCTAACCTAACCTAACCTAACCTAACCTAACCTAACCTAACCTAACCTAACCTAACCTAACCTAACCTAACCTAACCTAACCTAACCTAACCTAACCTAACCTAACCTAACCTAACCTAACCTAACCTAACCTAACCTAACCTAACCTAACCTAACCTAACCTAACCTAACCTAACCTAACCTAACCTAACCTAACCTAACCTAACCTAACCTAACCTAACCTAACCTAACCTAACCTAACCTAACCTAACCTAACCTAACCTAACCTAACCTAACCTAACCTAACCTAACCTAACCTAACCTAACCTAACCTAACCTAACCTAACCTAACCTAACCTAACCTAACCTAACCTAACCTAACCTAACCTAACCTAACCTAACCTAACCTAACCTAACCTAACCTAACCTAACCTAACCTAACCTAACCTAACCTAACCTAACCTAACCTAACCTAACCTAACCTAACCTAACCTAACCTAACCTAACCTAACCTAACCTAACCTAACCTAACCTAACCTAACCTAACCTAACCTAACCTAACCTAACCTAACCTAACCTAACCTAACCTAACCTAACCTAACCTAACCTAACCTAACCTAACCTAACCTAACCTAACCTAACCTAACCTAACCTAACCTAACCTAACCTAACCTAACCTAACCTAACCTAACCTAACCTAACCTAACCTAACCTAACCTAACCTAACCTAACCTAACCTAACCTAACCTAACCTAACCTAACCTAACCTAACCTAACCTAACCTAACCTAACCTAACCTAACCTAACCTAACCTAACCTAACCTAACCTAACCTAACCTAACCTAACCTAACCTAACCTAACCTAACCTAACCTAACCTAACCTAACCTAACCTAACCTAACCTAACCTAACCTAACCTAACCTAACCTAACCTAACCTAACCTAACCTAACCTAACCTAACCTAACCTAACCTAACCTAACCTAACCTAACCTAACCTAACCTAACCTAACCTAACCTAACCTAACCTAACCTAACCTAACCTAACCTAACCTAACCTAACCTAACCTAACCTAACCTAACCTAACCTAACCTAACCTAACCTAACCTAACCTAACCTAACCTAACCTAACCTAACCTAACCTAACCTAACCTAACCTAACCTAACCTAACCTAACCTAACCTAACCTAACCTAACCTAACCTAACCTAACCTAACCTAACCTAACCTAACCTAACCTAACCTAACCTAACCTAACCTAACCTAACCTAACCTAACCTAACCTAACCTAACCTAACCTAACCTAACCTAACCTAACCTAACCTAACCTAACCTAACCTAACCTAACCTAACCTAACCTAACCTAACCTAACCTAACCTAACCTAACCTAACCTAACCTAACCTAACCTAACCTAACCTAACCTAACCTAACCTAACCTAACCTAACCTAACCTAACCTAACCTAACCTAACCTAACCTAACCTAACCTAACCTAACCTAACCTAACCTAACCTAACCTAACCTAACCTAACCTAACCTAACCTAACCTAACCTAACCTAACCTAACCTAACCTAACCTAACCTAACCTAACCTA